>CM053036.1:22602202-22604702 GCA_028564925.1 Lithobates sylvaticus | reverse complement strand
ACACACACACACACACACACACACACACACACACAGAGAGAGAGAGAAAGACGACCACACACACACACACACACACAGAGAGAGAGAGACAGTCGACCCCCACACACACACACACACACACACACACAGAGAGAGAGAGAGAGAGAAAGGCGACACACACACACACACACACACACACACAGAGAGAGAGAGAGAAAGGCGACACACACACACACAGAGAGAGAGAGAGAAAGGCGACACACACACACACACACACACACACACACACACACAGAGAGAGAGAGAGAGAGAGAGAAAGGCGACACACACACACACACACACACACACACACAGAGAGAGAGAGAGAAAGGCGACACACACACACACACACACACACAGAGAGAGAGAGAGAAAGGCGACACACACACACACACACACACACAGAGAGAGAGAGAGAAAGGCGACACACACACACACACACACACACAGAGAGAGAAAGGCGACACACACACACACACACACACACAGAGAGAAAGGCGACACACACACACACACACACAGAGAAAGGCGACACACACACACACACACACACACACACAGAAACACACACACACACACACACACACACACACACACACACAGACAGAAAGTCGACACACACACAGAAAGTCGACACACACACACAGAAAGTCGACACACACACACAGAAAGTCGACACACACACAGAAAGTCGACAGACACACACAGAAAGTCGACACACACACACAGAAAGTCGACACACACACACAGAAAGTCGACACACACACACAGAAAGTCGACACACACACACACAGAAAGTCGACACACACACACACAGAAAGTCGACACACACACACACAGAGAAAGTCGACACACACACAGACAGAGAAAGTCGACACACACACAGACAGAGAAAGTCGACACACACACAGACAGAGAAAGTCGACACACACACACACACACACACACAGACAGAGAAAGTCGACACACACACACACACAGACAGACAGAGAAAGTCGACACACACACACAGACAGAGAAAGTCGACACACACACACCGACAGAGAAAGTCGACACACACACACACAGAGAAAGTCGACACACACACACACACACACACACACACACACTCACACAGACAGAGAAAGTCGACACACACACACACACACACAGACAGAGAAAGTCGACACACACACACAGACAGAGAAAGTCGACACACACACACAGACAGAGAAAGTCGACACACACACACAGAGAAAGTCGACACACACACACAGACACACAGACAGAGAAAGTCGACACACACACACACAGAAAGTCGACACACACACACAGAGAAAGTCGACACAGACACACAGACAGAGAAAGTCGACACACACAGACACACAGACAGAGAAAGTCGACACACACACAGACAGAGAAAGTCGACACACACACACACAGAGAAAGTCGACACACACACACAGAGAAAGTCGACACACACACACACAGAGAAAGTCGACACACACACACAGAGAAAGTCGACACACACACACACAGAGTCGACACACACACACAGAGAAAGTCGACACACACACACACACACACAGAGAAAAGTCGACACACACACACACACACGACACACACACACAGAGAAAGTCGACACACACACACAGAGAAAGTCGACACACACACACACAGAGAAAGTCGACCCACACACACACACACACACAGTCACACACACACCACACACACACAACGACACAGAAAGTCGACACACACAGAGAGTGGAGAGAAAGTCGACACACACACACAGAGAAAGTCGACACACACACACACACACAACACACAAGTCAGAGAGAGAAACACACCACCACACACACAGAGAAAAGTCGACACACACACACACACACACACACACACACAGAAAGTCGACACACACACACAGAGAAAGTCGACACACACACACAGAGAAAGTCGACACACACACACACAGTCACACAGTCACACACACAGAGAAAGTCGACACACACACACAGAGAAAGTCGACACACACACACAGAGAAAGTCGACACACACACAAGAGAAAGTCGACACACACACACACAGAGAAAGTCGACACACACACACACAGAGAAAGTCGACACACACACACAGAGAAAGTCGACACACACACAGAAAGTCGACACACACACACAGAGAAAGTCGACACACACACACACACACAGAAAAAGTCGACACACACACACACACAGAGAAAGTCGACACACACACACACACACAGAGAAAGTCGACACACACACACACACAGAGAAAGACACACACACACACACACAGAGAAAGTCGACACACACACACACACAGAGAAAGTCGACACACACACACAACACAGAAAGAGAAACACACACACACACACACACACACAGAGAAAGTCGACACACACACACACACACACACACACAGAGAAAGTCGACACACACACACACACACACACACAGAAAGTCGACACACACACACACACACA